>JAGXOD010001351.1:9087500-9117500 GCA_020368025.1 Brachyhypopomus occidentalis | reverse complement strand
CCCCCGCCATCGAGATCTCCTTCGCCCCCCGCGAGTCGGCCACCTCCACGCCCACACGCCTGGCCAATCAGAAGGAGGAGGACGAGGACGAGGAGGAGCTGGAGAAGCCCCGTGTGGCCATGATCACGGTCAACAGAGAGGCAGCTAAGAAACAGGAAATGCACAATGGCCACACGCGCTGCTCCCGCTCCCTGAGCCACATCAGTGAGAGCAGCATAGATGCGGCTTTGATGGACAGGCCTGCCAGCGAATCGTTTGAACCCTCCAAGGTTGAATCGCTGCTCTCCTCGGTGTCGGTAACGGACATCGTCACAGACGTGCCGCATCGCGCTGAGCCATGCTTGGTCATACCTGAGCCGCAAGAGGGCAACCTCACCTCTGACCTCGCTGGCCTGGAATCTGAGAGCAGCTCCGACACCGTACCCGCTGTGACCGAGGAGGCCGGCGCCTCCATCCCTGAGGTGCCCACAATGGAGCTGCCCTCTGATGCCAGCACCATCTCCCTCACTCGTAGTGAGATGGACTCCACCTGCACCTCTGCCAGGACAGAGGCGCCCAAAATTGATCTTGCCATGACTGAAACTGTTAAACAGGCCGAGGACACACGGTGCCCCTCCCGGGCACGCACTGGCCCCGCGCAGGCCGAGAAGCCTGGGGCTGGAGTAGAAGCTACCCAGGTTGACGGTGTAGCAGGACGGACTGCTGATGGCGGCCTGGAGGAAGCTCTTGCTGCTGTGCTCTCCTCTTTAGATGACTACAGGGGCCAGTTTCCGGAGCTGCAGATGCTTGAGCAGGAGCTTAAACTGCTGGAGGAGGCCCTCACGGTGAGGAGCTCAGGGCCAAGTGTTTTGTTATACTTGTAAATATTACATTAATATGTTAATTAAGACAATTAAGTTAATTCAGTTCATTTGTGTTTCGAAACATGGAACAAACAATTATTGTGTTATTTTTGCAGGGCTATTGCTACTTCACACTTGCCCAAAATGCCAAACCATTTGGTTATTCACAAAGCAATTAAGGTCTGGTGTCGGATCCAGAATTGTTTTATTATTTTAATAATTTGCTCTTGCTTAATTAAGGGGAAGAAACTCATGAGCGTAGCAACGGAAACGTGGGTTTGAGTCTGTATACACGTTTTAATCCAAACTGTGTTGTCTGTGAAAGATTATCTGCCATCATCTGTGTGCCAGCTATGCTATGCAGAGGCGAAAGATGAAAGGAGTTGTAGGAGTAGTCTGTTGGACTCCAGCCTGCCGTGAGGCCCCGCCCTTCCTCCCCCGTGCGTGCGTGCGTGCGTGCGTGCATGGCCTCAGAGTGTTCAGAAGCTGCAGATCCCTGTCCTTTGATAGCCATGAGCATTTAAGACCTGGCTAAAGGTTTAGAGATGTTTGCTCAGCTCACAAACTGCCGTCAGAAACAACAGAAGATGCATGTTTGTTCTCCCTGAGGTTCTCTGATGGAGTGTGAAAGGAAATTTGTAACATATCAGTAATTTCTCACTGGACAAGTAGCTGCAGGCGGTTAGAACCATATTATTGTAGAAGATATGATGCCAGTTTGAGGTTTTTGTACTTGATGTGCACGCAGGGGCGAAGTAGAAGCCGTTCCTCCAGCTTCAGCCTGACGGTGGAGACTGCTCTCGGAAGCTTCGATTTCCTCAACTCGTCAGATCCGGATGAAGAGGAGGAGGAAGATGGTGGAAAGTGTAGTGTGACAAACAGGTCAGAGATTAAAAAATGTTCTCGCCTTTACCTGATGCACGACATGCATATCCTAAAAAAGAAAACAATTAGTGGTTTCTGTTTCCTGGAAATGGGATGCATGCATCTTGGTGTAATACTTCCATCTAGTGGCTGATTAGAAAACTGTAGACTGGATCTTTCAGTGTCAAAACTCATTCTGTATATGTAACGGAAACTCTGGAATCTATTTAGTTCATTTGTATTTTCTGAAACAAAGACTTTTATTTTGCTTTTTCAAACCTGTACTCTGTGTGCAGTTGTCAGCCAGTAGCAGCAGAGAGTGTGACAGAGGGCAGTGAGGAGCACTGCTGGGATACTCCCTCTGTGCCACTCAGCACAGGCTGCCAAGCGCTGGATCGCACCCTGCTGGTCCATCTACAGAACTGCAGTTCCCAACTACTGGTGAGTCATTCTGGACAATATTGTACTCAGATACGTACTGATTAAAGCCAAAATGTTATTTCACTTTATTACAGTAGACAACATTTTTGTGATGAACTGAAATCATTTCCCTTCATTTTCTTGGTGGTTCATTTCTTAAAAGCTGTGAAATATAAGAAAACCCAACCAGTTTGATGCAGTCCGTTTCTATTGGGGGGGGGGGGGGGAATACTATATTTTGTTAACATATTTTTTTAGGTGCTCATTATACTGTAAGTACTGCAGAGACTTTTGAAAGAAGCCCACTCTGGGCATCTCTGCAGACATGTCTTGATGTTTCATGCAAATCTTTCAGCCTCTGCATTCATTCTGATGCTCTGACAGCATTTGAGTTGTTTATCTTCCAGATGAAATAAATGCAATATCCAGAAATGGAAAAGTATATTCTTTAGGAAAATACTTTCAGCGTCTTCTGTCAGTTTACCTGTACATTTTGTAGCTTTAAGGTATGGTGTATTCCAGCTGGACCATGGGGCTTCTGGTCTCTGTGAGCTGCTCCACAGGTTGAGTGCTGGTTCAGCCTGTCCTCTTGCTTGCGGTTTGTGTGCAGAGGCTGGGCACATTCGGCCCTCTGCGCTGTGGGGAGATGTACGCTCTGGACCGCCTGCTCCGAGAAGCACGCGTGCTTGAACTCGTCCGCCGTGCCGCCAAGGATTTCGTGGGCGGAATCATCAAGACAGAGGAAGGTGGGTCCGTTTGTCTCTAGTACTGATGAAGGGGTGACAAAATTGAGTTTCTTGTGTTTGTCTTGATGTTTGTATATTTAATCATGGATTATGAATTGGAACATGATTGTTTCTTTTATCCTTATGTTTATATCGTAAAAAATAAACTTTGCTTTATGATGTCCATTATCCCCCAAAATAAAGATAGGATGGTCAACTTGGATTCTTCTGTTCATATGATTTCTCTCTCTTCCTCTCTCTCTCTCTTTCTCTCTCTATCTCTCCCTCTCTCTCTCTCCCACTCTTTCTCCTTCACTCTCCCTCTCTCTCTTTCTCTGTGGCGCATGTGTGTATTTGGGAGCAGTCATTCCACAGTTAGATCAGTGCCAAGGGGCTGTGTTGCTATGGAAGCAGTGTTTGGATGGCAGCAGTGTGTTCAGCACCTCCATAGAGGCCTTCATACAGACACTAAGCAATATATATGCCAACAGACTCCCCGAGAGAGGCGCTGTCCCCGCAAACACAGGTGGGTGTTTGGGTGCTGGGGTGTCTCCATCTGTGTCTTTGTCAGTGCTGGTTTCCAAGATAAAGTAGATTTACGATTCTTAGATGCAGATTTACGTCATTCAATGTTCATAAATTACTCGGAACAATATGTATAAGAATCTGTGTTTCAGTCCCTGGGAAGTACTGATAAGTCATCAAGCCGACCTGATCTAACCCACCACACTGACATTACTTAGAAGTATGTGATGTTTGTGATGTTTGAGATATCAGAGATGGCTGATTTATCATGTGCGTGTGTGTGTGTGTGTGGGCGTGTTAGTATTTCTGTGTTTGGTGGAGAGGATTCTTGAGAGGAGGCTGCCCAAACGTGGTGGAAGTGCAGCTAAGGAGATGGTCACGATCTTCCAGTTCTGGAGCTACCTGGAGGTTGAGGGTGTCAACGAACTGGACGTGCACATTACTGAACTGGCTGAAGAAGGTGTGTATGAGTGTGTATGTATGCGTGTGTGTGTGTGTGTGCACATGTATGTGTGGGCCTGTATGCATGCGTGTGTATGCACGTATGGGTGGGTGAGTATGTATTTTGATGTTTAACAGCCAGAGAGTTTGTATAGATTTTTACCCCACCTGTCAGCAGCTAAATTTGCTTTGAATTCAGCTTGTAAATGGCAAAATCAATTCTCCCTCCCATCCTGCCATTGTGACCTCATATTTGACTCTGTGTTCCATCCACCCTTCTCCCTACACCCACCCCACCCACATCCACCCACCTCCCTACACCCACCGCACCCACATCTACTCCCTCATCCGTTCTGTCCACTTGTCCCCTCTCCATCCTGGATGCAGTGTGGCTGGTGCAGTGTCTGCAGTCTGGGGACCAGGACATGTGCCTGAAGGCCCTGAAGAGGCCTCCAGAGGGCGCTCTGAAGCGGGAGGGCCTGCGTGCTGTCAGCCTGCTGCTCAGGGACTCCCGGGGGAAGGTGTGCAGTGCGGCCGGGGCTCTGCTCCGCAGCCTTGCCGACCAGCCACGCCACCGTGAGAGGGTACGACCCCCGTCGCCCCTTCGGGGTCAATGTTCTGGGAAGACTAGTAGGACTTGTTTTCACAGGGAAGATAGAAATTAACCTTGGGTCAAAAACTACAATGAAACACTTCTGTAATGTGGGTTACGAAAACCACTGTAAGTGACCTGAACTTGCATGCATAAAAGGCAGAGGTCAGACATAAACCAGACATCAGTCTAGATAATTTTAATGTGAAGCCTCTCGTGACCCTCACTGGATCGTGTGTGTGGTTTTGGGGAGAAGGTCGAGTCCTCTAAAATTGTGCTAAACACTGGCTAACATGCCTGCTACCAATAAAGCAAGATAGTTATCTTTGGTGCAGTAATTAACTAAGGTTATTTCTTTTCTGCTTCTATACTGCAGTTCCAGCCATTAATTTTATGTACACATTGCACACATTCATGTACACACTTTCATCCCCTGTTAAGGTTAAGATGCCATGTTATCTTGTAAAGTAGTGCCATGAGATTCCTTCTACATACATGTTGTATCACCTTTAACACTCTCAAAACCAAAACCAGTGAAATAGCCAGCACTTTCTTTTACAACACTGTTATTAAAAGCAGAACAACCTCTGCGTGATGAGAACGAGGACAGGCTTAAACGCACTTGTATTGAAGTTCGGCATCTGTTGAAGTTCAACTTCACTCTCCCAAATATCCAACCTACATCTCTGTCCTTGAGCAAGGCCACAGTGAAGAACACTGCCACAGAGGCAGATCTACTGCAGAGCTGCATCACACCAAAAGCACTGTGTGTGTGTGTGTGTGTGTGTGTGTGCGTGTGTGTGCGTGTGCGTGTGTGCGCGCGCATACAGATATTTTTGTTGATTCATGAATGACCACCATGAAATCAACAGTGAAAGTGTCATGTTTCCTTGACAAAATATTTGAAAGGTAGGATGGCATATTACCTTGAGTAGGAAGCAGATAGCAGATTGAATGTCATTACTCAGCTCTGTATGGATGTCCCTTGCCCTCTTCCATGATCAAAGCTTGTTTCCTGCACACTGCCACTCACCACTTTCAAAGGGTGAAATCTTGTGTAACCTCAGAACAGCGTGTGTGCGCAGTATTGTGTGCAGTGTCATCAGAGAGTCGCTAGTGTGTACAGTCAAAGTTCTGTGATGTTTGGTGGGACAAACATCAGCATTGCCGTGACCCCTTGGTAGTGTCTGTGTTCATTTTGGGCCGGACGTGTCTGAGCAGATGCCCAGTGTGTTTGGGGCGATAAATGCTGATTCGCTCTCCTCCCTCTGCCTGTGTGACTCAGGCCCTGGTGAGCTGCCTGGAGCTGCTGGAAGACCAGTGTGTGGAGACCCGGGTGTGCGGATGCAAAGCTCTCGCGTGTCTAAAGGTCGGTTTCTCTGTTTACTGTGTGCGTGCGTGTGTGTGCTTTTCTCTCCCAATCAATCAAGGCATGTTAGCAGCCTCTGTTCTGCTCAACATTTTAATTTACTCTTCATACCTTCTAACACCATGACGTGTGGTGTATAGCAGACATCAGAAAAGTTCAGGAATCCTTTAATAGGTGATGAATGTCTTTGTTTTTTAAAACTAATTAAAACAAATGATGGATGTTTAGAGAAGAATAAGAAGCCGAAGCAAAGATGACCGACACTGAAGTTTGGAATAAGGAACCATTTTCTGATTGTAAAACAAACTTTTCATCCAAAGTTTGTTAGTCAGGCTGGGGGGGGAAACAAACAAACAAACAAGTCCCATATTAACCATGCAAGCATAACCTTCCTGAACCGCAGCAGTGTGTGAAGGTGTGTTCTTTGCTCTGCAGGCTGAGGAGAGCATTGAGCAGCTGGTATACCTGTGTCGGACAGACAAGGAGGACGTGAGGGATGCTGCCAAACAAGCTCTGCTGCTGCTGGGTGAGTGGAACACACACACAGACTAACAGAACAAAAAACATAGTTAAAGGAGATAAAAAAGAATTGGGTTCAGCTGGGAGGAGGAGATGCTGAGAAAGTCAGTTAGGTACAGTAACAAAATAGCAAACCTATATGAAATAACCAGAGGCTAGAGGGATTTGTGAATGATGCTTGATGGGAACTTGGTCCTGCGTCCTGTCCAGGTGAAGAGGGGAAGATGGCCCACAGACACCTGGAGTCAGCGCAGGACGGCATGCCCCGCCTGTTTGCGCCCGGCAGCATGGCTAGCACCGCCTTCTAAACTCCAGCGCCCCCGAAAAACCACAGACACTACACGCCTATCTCCACTGTGCGCGCGCAGCTGTAATCATGACAACAGAAGACTTAGGATCAGATGCCGTGCGCCGTCTTTGAAGAGCACATACAGACGTCAGCGTCCACGACGCGCCCTTGTGAGGAGCTGCCGTCACCGGCGCGCCGGAATCAGACGTTTCAATCTGTGCTCTGCGAGGACACAAGAAATGAATCTGCATGTTTGTGAGATGCAATGAAATCAGGATGAGGCCGAATACGAGTAATGTGCCACCTTACGGCCTGGAGCTGCTGCATTCAGTTCAAACAGCACCCCAGAGGCTGTGCACACACTACTGGGCTCATCCAGCACTCTACAGCTTGTGTGCGCCCCCCTGATTTGTGCCCTGTGGCAATAGCAGGGGGGGGGGGGGTAAAAGTGTTATTTTTATGTGATGTCATGTGACTTTTCAAAGGGGTGCCCCTTTTAATAAGCTGAGTGTGTGAAGACGCTGGCTGCAGAGAGTGCAAATGTATGTTGATGGATGGGAATCAGGAGTGTTATTACTTCTCTAGGAAGTTGGGAGTCTTGAGTGTTCTGAGAGGGGTTTTAGCATAACAGTGCCATCATTCCGTACTGTGCTTTACTGAAACAGAACATGTAACCCATTGAATGTGTATGTGGATTTATTTGATTTTATTTTTTTTTGCAAGTGTTGTAATTTAGTTGGAAATTACATTACAGCTCAAAAGCAAAGATAGATCTGTTCTAAGTGATGATGTCTTATTAAAACTCCACAACGGTCCTAAGGTTCAAGCCAGTTCTATTTTTAAATTTTAAAAGGATATCTGCTGTAAAAGTGTTGAAGCTGTTCTTTATATATATATATATATATATATATATATACACAAAATATAAAAATGTATAAACTGTGGTGAAATTTGCCTTTATACAGGTATAGTGACTTTCTTTATGCTTATGATCTATAGAATAGCCCTGCTGCAGATAGATTTATTTCCCAGCATTCCTTGACACAGGTTCAGCACTGGAACCTGAGATCCGGTTTTAATTTGCAAATTTGTTAAAACTTCAGAACGGACACAGAAGCCCTCCTCTATGTACAAGTGCCTCAAATGACTGGGGAGTAATTATAGACAGACATAGACTTTATTTAAAACTCAAAGCAGCAATTTAAGATGACAGACTGCAACAGATTTAAGTATATTTTTCCTTATGACATGCAGATTGTGCAGCGTTAAAGATTTGTTTTAAATATATTGTCTGACAAGGATCTTGCTGACATCAAGTGTAAAAAAAATACAATTAAAATAATTTTAAAACAATTGTCATCCTTGCATGAGTCAGTCAAAATGATGTACCATTTGTACCAAATAACATTCGAAAACATGATTCAAATATGATTTCTTTTGTGATAAATCTTATAGTTCATAATATAAACATGGGATATGTTTGATCAATTTAAAAATAAATTTGCTTCAGCTGCGAAAGCCCCAATAACAGGCCCATGGAAATAATCTTTTAGAGTATAGCGTATATTCCTTATAGAGCTTAGTAGGTCCACTTCTGATGTAATGGTTTCTCAGCAGTGGTGTGTGCACAAACACCTAGAAAATATATTTGGTGTCTATTACAGGGTAAAACAAGACAATAATTCAAAAGTAGCGCCCCAAACGGCCAATCGCCACAATGCGTGTTTACACCCCTCCCCTTCGCCACCGCCCCCCTGTGTGCAGCGCACGCGCAGCAATCGCTTTGGGCCGCCATTTTGTGCGGAGCCTACTCTGCAAAAGCGGGAGAGGATTAAAACCACCGGAGGAGAAGGACGCTGTTTTACTTCGTCTCGTACTAAAGGAAGAACAAACCCTGGGCTTTCTGTCGACTTCAACGAGAGAATAAACAAAGAAAAGCAGGTAAAACGGCACTACTTTTCAGAAAGGGGGGAGTTTTGCAGGAGCTTTAATCGGCCTCTAGGTGTCACGATGGGGCTCCCAGTCCAGGCGGCTGGCGGGGGGTGTTTGTCTCCCTCTATCGTTATCGAAAATTTAGCAAAAAACATTTATAACCCAGAAGTTCAGGCTTATGCCCAAGTATTAAGTGTTTCTGAACCTATATTAGACTGCAGTTCGACGAGATGTATTATTTTAACACTTCGATGTTTGCTCCTGTCTTTAGGCCAGGCGTCCATTTTCTTTTTCTTCTCTTTGTTTCCTGTCTTACCCACGATAGAAACCCGCCGTTTCTAGATATAGCCATAGCTTAAGCTAACAGGCTAACACTACCGGTAAATATCGATCGTCATCCGTATCTTGTACGTTACATAACCGCCCCGTTGTGTTTAGCGCGACACAAATTAGGCGGCCGTGTGGTATTTTACATTATTTCCAAGAATCGCTTCGTTAACTGACTGGCTAACTAGCGTAGCATGCTAACGATTCCTTCGCGCCCCTCCTCGCTAAGCAAACGCGATTCAAACAACCGTCGACCCTTCCTGGTCCGGGCGCGGACACTGACCCACTTCGCCGGTCGATGTTCTGCGGTACTAAAATACATCCAGTGGTGGTGGCCTCGATTTGTACTTCTGTCTTCCGTCTCTCCTTGAAACGTTTAAAAGTTTAGAAAAGAAAGAAACAAACGCTATGGCTGGCTAATAGCATCTGTCTCGCTAGCCTGCGTGTTGCGCAGATGAAAATCAAACGAGGAAGATGAGCTGCTAAAAAACATGACCCCGTTGGCCATTTTCGATAAAACTTTTAGGCAACACGCCGTAGACTCAGTTGTCTTTCGACGCCCATATATTTTGCTCACCTAAATTCATCTAAAAAAAGCAGCAATCGGTTTTCTTGTTGGGAGTGCCGAGGTGCATCCAGTGACCGCTCACTTATTGAAAGACTACCTCAAGCAACAAACGACTGAAGGGATAAAAACTGTGGAGAGCTCCCTCTATAACCCGACTGGTAGTGGTACAAAAACACGATTAACCATCTCGGAATGCCGACCTGCTGTAGTTGAAAATCTACAGCATGACTCGGAAACACGTAAATAGTTTGTTGATTTTAATAACGGCATTAAACATTGATCGGTGATTTGATTTGTTTCATAGTCTTGGCAAGAACGTCGAGACGTAGAGCCGGCGAGGAAGTAACTTGGCTACCGTTGGCTAGCTCAACGCCAAACTGTTCAAACGATGTTTCTGGCGCGCAAACTAGCAGAAAGTATGAAGCCAACCTAGAATACTCTGGGACCACAAATTGTTTCGTAAGATTTTGCCTCGACGTTTGTGACGACAGCTGCCAACCAAACAAGCTTTCTTTGATAATTGAAAATAAACACCTGTTAACGATTTTTTTTGTTTTTTGTTTGTTGGTAAATATTTTGCAGAGTATATGTTTCTGTTGCAAGTAATTGTTACACAATTTAAAATACAGAAATTGCAAGTTTGTTTCTATTTTTTTATTATTAATTTTTTGATTTCTGTTTATATTTTTATGTCAGTAAGAAGGAAGCTTGAGGGAGGTAGCTCCTTGAACAAGCACAGAATTGAGGAGACAGAAGGGTAGAGATGAAGTACTCAATTTTGGTGCAGGTAACCTCAGAAAGGCAGTAAGGTAGAACACCCCAGTATCCATGCTAGACTAGCCTGACCTACCTACCAGTGTTCGGTATGATTCCATTTTAATTGTACATTTGTCCCATTGGCAGTTTATTGACCGTTCAGTTTAAATATTAATTCATAATTATTGTTGGTCTCCAGCGAGGATCTGTAATGTATGTTTGCTGTGCTTTTCATAACTATCTTTTCTTTCCCAAGGTATTACCCATGGAAGGGGGACCGACTGAAGCCGTGGTGGACGAGTCAGGTGACGCGTTCAAAGCCAAGGAATGTAAGACATATCAGCGGCGGCGGGAAGAGGAAGATGTTGGGGCTGAGCTGCTTCAGGCTGCCGGCCTGGAGGCGGTAGAACAGTCCCCAGGTCCTGGGGAGGCAGTGGCTGACGCTCAGCAGCTAGTTGAAGGTGTGGTGGGTGTCAACAGTAGCGTGGAGATGATGGTGATGGACTCGCTGGACCCTGCCTTGCTCCAGATGAAGACGGAGGTTATGGAGGCCAGCGTGGGTGCCCCGGTTGGGGTGGGTGTTGCTGGGGCAGCTCACGAGGCCACCGTCACCACTGTGGACGACACCCAGATCATCACCCTGCAGGTGGTGAACATGGAGGAGCAGCCGCTTGGCCTTGGTGAGTTGCAGCTGGTGCAGGTGCCTGTTTCCGCTGTGCCAGTCACTGCCACCACCGTGGAGGAGCTGCAAGGCACCCTGGTGGACGCCACCGCCATGCCCAAAGATGGAGAGCCTGTCATTTGCCACACGTTGCCCCTTCCTGAAGGGTTCCAGGTTCGCGCATCTTATTGGAGTAAAAGTTAACAAATTTGAATTGGTTTTGCTCCCTTTTTTGTTTTGGGATGTTTTTATTGACGTCTTGGTATGGCGTGTGTCCACAGGTGGTGAAGGTAGGTGCTAATGGAGAGGTGGAGACAGTGGAGCAGGATGAACTACAGGCTCACGAAGAGCAGCCCCTACAGCAGGAGGAGGAGGAGATGCCCGAGGCCCAGAATGATGACCCTTCTTGGGCCAAGGACCCTGACTACACACCCCCTGTAAAGAAGACCAAGAAGACAAAGAAGAGCAAACTGCGCTACAACACGGAAGGCGAGAAGGACATGGACGTGTCCGTCTACGACTTTGAGGAAGAGCAGCAGGAGGGCTTGCTGTCTGAAGTCAACGCTGAGAAGGTGGTGGGCAACATGAAGCCTCCTAAACCAACCAAAATCAAAAAGAAGGGTATGACTGGCCCGTCCAGTAAGAGCTTGACCGATATTTTTCAGCTTAAACTTTGAGTTTGGTTCATGTGTATCAATGGCTGCTTTTGTGTCCAGGAGTGAAGAAGACATTCCAGTGTGAGCTTTGTAGCTACACCTGCCCGCGACGCTCCAACCTTGACCGTCACATGAAGAGCCACACAGACGAGAGACCTCACAAGTGCCACTTGTGTGGGAGGGCCTTCAGGACAGTCACCCTGCTGAGGAACCACCTCAACACTCACACAGGTGCACGCCTGCTTCCCTGCACACCTCCTACGTTTTGAGGCCCGTGATTTGATGAGACATAGTGACCTCTTGTTGTTTGACAGGCACTAGACCACACAAGTGTACCGATTGCGACATGGCCTTTGTGACCAGCGGGGAGCTCGTGCGACACCGTCGCTATAAGCACACCCACGAGAAGCCCTTCAAGTGCTCCATGTGTGACTATGCCAGTGTGGAGGTGGGGCTTTACTCTTCTGTAGAACAACTTTCGGTTTATGTAGTTTCGGACTTTAAATGTTGAAGAAAGACCCATTTGTTACATGGCTAATACTGAATGATTTATTTTGCTAAGTGGGGGAGATTGTCAGTGTACTTAAACTGGTTTACTGCCATTGAGTTGTTCTGACAAACCACAAGTCTGTCATTGAACTGGGGGGGGGGAGCTGTGAGGTGCAGTTAACATTTTTGTTTCAACTGCCTTGTTTCTTGTGCTTTTAAAAAAAACAAAACTATTATTCAGGTCAGCAAGCTGAAGAGGCATATTCGCTCTCACACTGGAGAGCGTCCCTTCCAGTGCAGTCTTTGCAGCTATGCCAGCAGGGACACCTACAAGCTGAAGAGACACATGAGAACCCACTCAGGTCTGGTGGCCTAATCAGGCCATTCAAATACTGCTGAAACCCTCACACAAAAGTGAACATAAATCTTGAATTAACTCCGGTGTCGTCACTCCGTGTAAAGCGTTGATTAACAGACTCGAGTCGGTTTTAATTCAGGTCAGGTTACTGTAAATGGGTTGCTGTGTTCACCGGCTGCCGCTCTTTTAACCGCTGTGTGTTTAGGTGAAAAGCCGTACGAGTGCTACATCTGCCACGCGCGCTTCACCCAGAGCGGCACCATGAAGATGCACATCCTCCAGAAACACACCGAGAATGTGGCCAAGTTCCACTGCCCTCACTGTGACACAGTCATCGCACGCAAGAGTGACCTGGGTAAGGCCTTCAGCGCTCCTCCTGCCAGCTCCTGCCACGTGTCCCGCATTTGCCGAACGTCCAAGCGGAAACCGTCCTCTGGTACCGGCCATCCCCGGTTCACATTATCGTTCTTTGCTTCTCCTTGCAGGTGTGCATTTGCGTAAGCAGCATTCCTACATTGAGCAGGGCAGGAAGTGCCGCTACTGCGAGGCGGTGTTCCACGAGCGCTACGCTCTCATCCAGCACCAGAAGTCCCACAAGAACGAGAAGCGCTTCAAGTGTGACCAGTGCGACTACGCCTGCAGACAGGTCAGCCAGCTGAACTTCAGCACACTGTAGCTCGCTCCGCCTTTCAGAACCAGCATGACTAAACTAGCCAACACCCCGTCAGGAGCGGCATATGGTAATGCACAAGCGCACTCACACCGGGGAGAAGCCCTACGCCTGCAGCCACTGTGAGAAGACCTTCAGGCAGAAGCAGCTCCTAGACATGCACTTCCGCCGCTACCACGACCCCAACTTTGTGCCCACCTCCTTCGTGTGCACCAAGTGTGGCAAGACCTTCACCCGCAGGGTATGAACAAGGACCCCCCCCCCCACCTCCCTCTCTGCTGCTTCACACACTGAACATAGCGTAGCAGGGAGCGTAGCACGCCTGTTTCTCCTACCTGACGCGTGTGTTTTTGATTTCGGTATCCTAGAACACCATGGCGAGGCACGCCGAGAACTGCACTGGGATGGAAGGTGCGGACGGAGAGAACGGGACCCCCACCAAGAGGGGACGCGGCGGGCGCAAGAGGAAGATGCGCTCCAGGAAGGACGACGACGATGACAGTGGTGAGATTCCGGCGAGGCCTGAAGATGAGACCTCCGTACATGAAACGGCAGAACCATGTGTGAGCCCTCTTCCTCCTTGTGTGTCAGATGAGCACGGGGAGCCGGAACTTGATGACATTGATGAAGACGAGGAGGAGGAGGAAGAGGCTCTTGATGATGTGCAGATGGAGGTAGAACAGGCCCCGCCCACCATTCCCGTGCCTGCCCCAGTGGAGCCACCTGTGAAGAGGAAACGTGGCCGACCCCCAAAGAACCCCCCCAAGGCCGTCCCTGCTAAGCCCGCGTCCATCGCGCCTGCTGGTAACTCATGCAGCCCGACATCAGTGTGACCGTGTTCTCATTTACCTTCACCAAACGCCCCATACTTCATTATTATGTTACTTAAAGCACTTTTTAAATGCCCTCTGTGCATGAAGTGCATCGTAGAGCCTTCTTTGCCTTGGTGTAATTGTGTGTGTGTGTGTGTGTGTGTCCATCTCTGTAGCCACTGCCATTATCCAGGTGGAGGATGAGGGCACGGGGGCCATTGAGAACATCATTGTGAAGAAGGAGCAAGATGGTGTTGACTCCACAGCGGTGGCTGCTACTGCAGCAGCAGAGCCTGTGGTGGAGGAAGTGGAGTCTGTGGAGGGTGGAGTAGAGGCGGTGCAGCTTGCTGTTCCCGAGGCGGCGCCCAACGGAGACCTCACCCCCGAGATGATCCTGAGCATGATGGATCGGTGATGTGGACCCCACACTAACACACCGCCACACACACACGCGCGCGCACACACGCACACTCTGACACACACTCGTGCACATCCCTCCCATGCCTGAGTGGTTCTGCCCAAGTCCACTCTGCTCCTTTCCATGGTGTTCCATGTTTTTTTTTTTTATGAACTTGGAAGTGAAAATTCCAATGTTCCTTTCTCATGCTTAAGTTTCAGCTTGATGTTTGTTTTCTTCATATGATTTATGCTTATGGTGTCATCTGTACACCATACGTTTTGTTTTGTTTTTTTACTTTTTGAACTAGGTGGTCTGATTTAATTGTCCAGTGTCTACCATCCTGTGTGTGGCGGGGTCTTCGAGCTGATTGGGGGATTGGGGAGACTACAGTCAGTTCTTCAGATTTACTGTAGTGAACTACATGCATTTAGATGTTTCTTTCCCCCCCCACCCCACTAACACGCTGATATTCTTTCAACCTTTCAGTCTGTGATATTACCATGGCAATATTCAAAATGGAAAACTTTCTGTGCCTGGTCAAGCCTTGATATTTAGAATTGCTATCACTGCTGTAGAAATGGGCATTTTATCCCATCTGTCCAACAGATTTCTTTTTAATGTCTGACATATACGGCAACTTTTATTCACTGTTGTATTTCTCATTCGTTTTCACTGGCCGCAGTTAACAGTAGTAGAGAGGGAAGATTAGAAACGTAGCCATATGACTCACCAGGGACGATGATCTCCTTCCATCAAGTAAAGGAAAAAAATTTAAATAATCTGCAGTTGATAACATTGTACAAAGCAAAGGTAATCTTGGCTGGTCTTGCTTGTAAATAAATTTTTATTTTCTGTTTTATTATGAACGTTTTAATCTTTTTCTAGTGAATTGATGACCTTGAATGCTGGGGCAATGACATTTTAAAACGTAGTCATTTAAAAAAACATACCGCCGAAGAATTAAAAGTCTCAAGGGGATCTACCTTAAAGATCATGTAGACACAGTGACCCCTGCCCCTTTTTTTTCTTTGTCCTCCTAAAGCTTGAAATGTCTCCTTGTTTTTGGGTGTCCTCAGCTTACTCGTTTATTTAGAGACTGAATAAAAGCTTCTTTTCAATCCATCAGGTCGGGAATGAGAATCTGGGATTATGGGCCACGTCTGTAAGGAGAAAACACTCCATGTTGGTTCTGTGACTGTAAAAGGAAGGACGATTGTTCAAATGTGGCCGTGGACCAGTTCTCACACACGCTGTGTTGTACACGGAGTGCAGGCCAAAGCCTTTTACTGGTGCACACTGCCCATGTGCTCCAGAGGCTCTTTGATCTTGATCTAAAGGACTTCGATAACGGTGTCTCACTGTCCACGGTAGCTTTCCTAACAGTTTCTTCCAGATCGTACACTTTACTGAGGTTCTGGTCTGGTGAAGCCTTTTCAGGGGGTCCTGTTCCAGTCCGTTTGGATAGGGTGGCATTTGTTAAAAGAAGTTTGCCCCATTACAAAAAAAAAACATCTTTGCTGAGCATTTTCTGACTCGGAATGAAGTTTTCCTTCTAATTGTATTTGCATTTAAAATTGCTTTTCTTTTGTTAAGCTCTTACTTTTTTTTTTTTTGTTTAGTTTTTTTACCTAGCTGCAACTGTGTGAATTTTACAATGGTTAGAACACCAACATTATAAAGACATTTATTATGGCTGGGTGGGGCATTGAGGGCATATGAGAAAAGGTGGTATGGAGAATGTATTGCTGTACAGCTAATAAAAAATATTGTCCTATTCCAGAGTCATGTGCATTTTATTTACTTCATTTTAATTATGTTTTGATATTTTGATAGTTTTCTGTGGAAATGAGCAGCCTACAATGGCCTACAAAAGCCTGCTTCTTTAAATGACTTGACAGCCATAGCACCACGAATATTTTGTTACATATTTCCTTAGAAACACCAGTGCCACTAGCATGTGTAAAGGGTATGCTTAATTGTCATGTCGCCAGCTGTGTGCCTACAAATGTAGGCTTGCAGTACGTGAAGGGTGCTGTTTTGTGAAGCCAGCATCTTGTTTCCTGTCAGTTAAATATTGTGCATAACTCAGTCACATCTCGGAGTCGAGATTTCACATGCACAATACACCTGACCAAAGAACTTTTAAAATGCTGAAAATTGTCTGTTGCCTGTGAAGTTCCAAACTATGAAGAAATTAGCTGTTTTAGAAAATTTAGTTATTAATGGGTCTTTATGTTTTAATTACGTTGGCCAATGAGTCAAGCACTTGTGCAGGGGTTTAAAAAAGTTGAAGGTTTGCTGGATTAGTGTAATCAGCCAGGGGGCGCCATTGTCTTATGGGGAGGTATATTGCTTATCTACCATTTCTCACATACCCAGGACATTTAACATCAACTGAGTTTTTTGTAAGTGGTATGAGCAGTCATTTATGCAACTATGTGTGTAAACTCTGAATGTAAAAATGTTTGTCTGCAAATCTATTGGTATGTATTCTTTTTACATTTATTTGTATGTATATATATATATATATATATATATATATATATATATTGAGATGTTATTGCTGTTTTAATACTTGCAGTGACTAAAAACATGTGAAGCGTTTTGGTGGCTGTGTGTAATATAGGTGTAATATAGGACTGAAGGTGTCATATCCTGTCTTAGAACCTTGTGGTTTCTCACCATGAGCATGAATCACAATGCAGCAGGATGTGTGTGTGTGTGTGTGTGTGTGTGTGTGAGCGCACACTCTTCACCTGCATTTTGTAAGATTTGCCAGTTGGCCTCTCATGCACCCAGTTTCTACAGACACTGCAGAACAGATATGATGGCTTCTCAGTTGGCGGTTCCCTTCTGCCTGAAAGGTACAGTTTTTATCGCTGATTTCTTTGTATAGCCCAAGCAAATCTAAAGTTTATTTAGTGGTCAGGTACCACAGCACTGCACATTTTTTGGGAAAACATCCAAATGAGTTTAACCAGGAATTTCTTGTGTAACTGTAAGGTGATCACCCACTACTTGTTTTAATCCAGTGCAAGTCAATATTATATATATATATATAATACATATATATTGTGTGTGTGTGTGTGTGTGTGTGTGTGTGTCAGATGGCATTAATCAAGTGTTGAAACCCCAGAGAGTCCAGGTTATGAGGCTTGTGCAGCTCACCCAGTGCAGGGACCGGTCAGAAGACAGAGTTTTTGTAAGTCGGTATTTTAAATTTTGCTTAACCTTTCTACTGTCTTTTTTAAACACTGTATCAACCAACTATTAATTATGTTGAAGGCCTGTTATCGCAAACTGCAAAACGCTCTTCACTCAATAGTGCTGGGAACCTTACAGACATAACCATTGTGATTTTGAGCAAGGCCTACTGGTAGAAATGGCAACGTTTCGCTCTCTGAAGCTCTACATCGAGCCCCTCCCGCCCCTTTGTTTTGACCTTGATGAATTATTAGCACATTTGTGAATATCTTCATGTTTGCATAATGGTTTACTGCTTTTCCTCTCGTGATAGTTGTTAAAAGGTGATGTATTATTAAGACTTCATCCAGCACAGATTTGCCCAGCAACTCAGATTGGCACACAGCATCTCTGCAGTTTTCAGCATTCTGGTGATGTTTAGCTTCTCCAGCAGATGGCGCTCTGCTTCTTTTCACTGCTGTCTGGCGCTCTCTTCTTTCTCTGTCTTTGACAGGTAATGACTCAGTGGAGAGCTTATATGTTCCATAGCAAACCACCAGTGAAGGTGAGTGAGACAGATCCATGCTAAGGATTTGCTGCTAATAAGAGGGATAAGTGAGGTCTTGTAATGAGAAGGTTTTTTTGGTTCAGTGGAACTTCAATGGAAGTTAAAAAAGAATATTGTTGCCAGTCTGCCATAAGAAATATGATATATGGCTAAATTAGCAAACTCTACATCATCTGCTAAACTCCATAGAGTCCTACGGTCATGACCCACTGCTAAAATCATGGTTTCCAACTGAGGTGCTGCTGAATTAACACTGACCACTGTGGACACTTAAGTTTCAACAAGCTTTATCCAGTCAATGATTTGACCAGTTTATGATTATCTGAATTATCTGAACCTACATGTGTCATAATATTAAACTGCGGGAAGGTAGCTCAACAGGCGTGTGCCGAGGTACCTCTGGTCTGCGTGTTGTAATTGCAGCCCTAGAAAACTACACCACCTTCTTTCAAGAAGTCATGGGAAGCAATAGCTCAGGTATATGGTTGGAAAAATACCTGATGACACCACAATCACCACCTTGCCAGATTTTTAAATTCTCTCTGGTACTTTTCACTCTTCATCCTATTTTAGTGCATTAGTAACAGTCATATGACACCATGCAAGTACTTATGTACTTATGTACTCAAGTACTTTATCAGTATGAATAAAGTGTGTTGAATTAGTAATTCAGTAATTAGTAATTAGTAGTGAGTTAGTGGTGGCAGAGTACCACTATGAGGAGTGACCAGTATCCGTTCATCCTAGCCTAGCATCCTAGCTTTCATCCTATGGAGTTGCAGTTTTATGGATATATGATCAACAATGGAAAAAGAAAACATAAACATATAACCAAAAAATAAATAAATACTAGGGATTCATGTTAGATCAGATTAGAAAAATGCTAGATGTTAAAACAGCACTGTAAGCATTATTCCTACATGGTTAATCTCAGTGTTTACTTTAAACACAACTTTGCTTCGTGCGTTCGCGTAAAAGCCTTTGCCATTTCCAGTCTTAGGCCAACGTTTGTTCTGGATTACTGTTTGATACGGTGTGATTGTGATATAGCTGAAATGAGCCGTTTATAAAGTAGAAGTAAGACAATGATGTTGAGGTGAGAGTAGCTGTGGTCTGCGGCCTCTATGCTGAACTGAGTTTCGCAAACTGACCTGTTTCCTCCTCCTGTCCTCACGCGCTGTCATTCATTAACTCCTGAGTCACCAGCTTTGCTGAGTGGATAATGTGTATGTGCAAGTCTGACAGTGTGTGTGTTTGTGTGTATATATATCAGCGAGTGTGTCTGCACGTTTGAAGGGTTTACAATGTCTCACTGTAGATGGAAAGCTCCTTCAGCTATTTAGAGATCCACGGCATCGTCATTGAGAGTGTTGAGCAGGTAAACTTTATTAATTACCTTTCCTCTCTTTCTCAAGCCTTTGTACATCATCTAATTTCTGTCATCTAATGTTTGAAGGTCAGACGTAGTTTTCTTGTTAACTTTTGGCTCTTATCTAATGATTAATAGTTCATAAATATGAGGCTAAACATTTTACCCTTTATTATTGAGTGTTATCCTCCAAACTGCAGGATTATTGTCTACTAATTAATCTGAGAGAAATGAAAATGAATGTTATGTGGTAAGTGAATACTGAGTGTAATGGGAGTCAGTGCTCACCAGCCTCAGCTACTGTACATTCTGCAAATTTTAACAAATGTATTCAACGCATACACTCAAACGCTCCTCAGACAATGCATTCAGTTTACGTAGAGATGTACCTATGCAATTGTGTATGTGTATTTTACAGGGAGGATGTAGATTTATTGGACACATTGTTTTAATTAGCAGATAAAAAAGTGAATATCTATGATTTACAAACCTTAGAGGTACTTGTATAATTGTATTATTTATGGTTAGTGTATTTTCAGCTAGAAGTACCACTGTCAAGTGTAACCAGGTGTGGTCATATGCTTGTTTGATCATATCTGACCATTTCTGACAAACTGATCACGCTTTGGCTAGTTTGGTGGCTGCCACAATTGCTCAGCCTTTCTCTTCACATCACGTTTCACTGAGAGAAACAAGTTCGAGTGATGTGCTGTTTCTATGCTGTATTTGTACTGCAAACACCACACGTGAGCTAAGATTCTCCACAGCTCTTGATATTAAGTCGCAGTACGTGTCTAAATATTGAAAACCCGTTGTTCATTAGTAAAGTTCATTGGTTTTGATTATCTGATAGATGTGGTCTCTTATTTCTTTGGAGTAATTATCTATTTGAGACAACACATCCCTTTAGTAGCACCCTCATATTACTAGCTGAATAATACTCCTGGAGTTTTAAAGGCTTGTGGTTAGTAAATACTTTGTGTTTATTTATTTCACTGGTGTCTGACTTACCTCCAGACACTTTCCCACAATGAAAAGTTCGAAACTGCATTGTGACATCATGAAAATGACAAGCCAGTCAGATCAGCTTGTTCTGAATGTATGTTATTGGCTGATTGAATACTTCTGCAATAATGTTTTTTCTGGTTGAATACTTAATTTTAATACTTAATACTTAGTATTAAGTGCATAAGTGCACTTAATGCATAAGTTTAATTACTCTGATAATTATATTTCTGATTTTCACATTTTCAGGGAAGATATGCAATTAATAAAAAAAGTTAATTTGAACTTCAGTTTGTTTACAAAGAAATGTTGAACATTAAGAAATAATGTATCAGGGAGCATCAGTTTACAGGGGAACTGTGTAGTGGTTTGTGGTCTGTTGGTGTTGTGTGTTTCATAGGGTGTTCAAAACATGTTTCCCAGGAATCATGTAATCATCCATCATGTAATCAAGCTGCTTACATTAAGGAAACACAATTCTGCTTTGCTCTTTGCATGCTCCTAATTACTGACTTCTACCACTGAAGGAAAATATATATTTCTTCCCATCTGTTTGTGTGTGTGTGTGTTTGTGCATGGATGCAAGGTGACTATTGAAACAGACAGGCATACGTATTCTCTCAGTCTGATGTCAGTGGAAGACCTGGAAGCTGTGGTCAGTCATATGACTGCCTCACTCAAGAAGATCTTCCCTGATTCGTCCCCAGGGTAAGTCACCAGCCAATCAGAGGTCATATCAGTAATAGTAAAATACAGTTTGAAGAAGTAAGTAAAAGCTGTGCTTCCTTTTTAATTAGGGTCAACCTACTTTCCTGGACACACAATGTAAATATATAAAGTGTGCTGTAAAAATTCAATGGAGATATGAATCATATTTCACTATGTGGTAGTGATGATGAATGAATATGGGTTTGGCAGATGCCAAAAGCACTTTTCCCACCAGTGTGCCTTGTGCCCACAGCATAAGTTTGATGGAGGAGAGATAAAGGTGTGTGTCTGTTTTCAGGTTTTAGGATTTTGTAGAAGTAATTTGACATGTCTAGGTTTTCATTGCATGGATTCAATTATATACTTCCAACTTTGTTTGGGGAAGTCCCTTTATTATTGCTGTAAAAACACTATAGCTGCTCCCTTATGCACAAAGCATGGTGGGAAGGGAAGTTAGCGTGATCATTTTGCCAGATTTCTCGACTCTTCCAGATGAAACTGTTATTTGTTACCTTGATTTTTTTTAAATACAGGAATAATAGGAACCAAAGTTTTCAGAACTCCTTATTTTCTGAGGTCCTGATACTTCACGCCATGAGTGAAATGTACACTGTTCATATACACTTTTTGCAATGCTGCCCTCCCCACTTTTGACTGCACATGTTATAATACGTCATAAAACAGTGTGAAACTGTCACACTCTTAAATCAGGTAAAACATAGCACTTGAAGCAGAAATGGTAAAAAGAAATGGTCAAATCAAAACTAGAATACCATTGAACTAGATTTTTTTAACCAACGGTTAAATACTTCTATGTGGAATAGGGTGACCTTTAAAATGTGTCTGTCAAGGGTGCTGATGGTCATGAATAACACTGAACAAAATCTCAGACGCATTTGGCTTTTTCCCCGTGATAGACGAGCACATTATTCAGCCCATGTGGTTGTAAACCAGCATTAAGAGGCTGTGTATTGTGGAGAAATGACACCTATCAGTAAACAGTGGTAAGTGATTCATGCTGTGACTAGGAAGAAGATGAAGGTGCCAATCTTGTTTTTTTTTTTTTTTTTGCTCTTCCAAACTCTCTCTCTCTCTCTCTCTCTCTCTCTCTCTCTCTCTTTCGTTCTCTCGTTCACTCTCTCAGGAAACTACTGAAGAAGATTCCTCCTGATCTCCAGGACCGGCTCTGGACTCTGACCTGCAGAGCAGAGGAGCAGCTTAGCACAGCGCCGAGACCCTGTGGTGAGTAGCCCTGCATGTAGCACTCCACACTTAGCATACAAAAGATTATACAGAGTGCATTAAGCAGAGTTTCAGCGGTTTATATTCATAACGTCAGTGCACTGAAACGTGTTCCTCACAGTGACCCTGTGGCGATGACGTTCTGATTGATTTGTGTTGCGTTTTTGAGTTGTTGAGAGGTTTGAGGTGAACTTGTTAGCATGTTTTTGCTTGTCTGGCTGCTTCTAGGGGGTTTCTCTGACACCTATGCTGCATTGTGCGACTTCAACGAGTTTCCGTGTCACGAGGAAGTCCAGTGGGTCAGAACTCTCCTCTGCTTATCTCCTCTGCTCTCCTCTGCTTATCAGTCGTAATACTGGCTATGTTTTGTTTGACACTTCGACAGTTTGTTTTGCCAACTGTTTCTGTTGTTGTTTAGGACATAGACAACATCTACCATGTTCATAACTGTCGGGAATTCAATTTTCTGGACTTCAGTCATTTAGAAAGCAGGTAAATGATCGTCTTTGTGAAATTTCAAGTGTTTAAACAAATGCAAGCATTTACCCAAACAAACATTTAATCTGCCTTAACCTTATAGTTCCTTCCTAGTGATCTGTCTGGATTCATAAAACTATGGTAGCTAACTTTCTTAATTAGACTTTTCTCCCAGGAGAAGGATATAACTGATACTAAATGTTCTGTTATGCAGGGATTTGGCGTTAGCTGTAGGTACTCTGTCCTTCAATCAGTGGTTTACCAAGATCTGCAGCAGGGACTTCAAACTGGTATATCTGAATAATTCTTTCCATTATTTTATGAGTGAAGTTGATCATAATCTTATTTCTTAGGTTTTAGATTGTTAAGCGTATTAATGCCAACTCAGTTATCAAATGTGTAAGACTAGTGAGTGACACCATGATGTGAAAAATACAGATTTACTAATATCACTGGACCACACATACAGAAGAAAGCTACTGAGCTATTAGATATTCATCTTTCTTTCATGCAGTAAGGGTTTTGAATGTGATTGTAGTGCTTGTTATGTATACATGTCTGTATAAAGTGTGTACTTAAAGATACTTCTTATCTCATTAGGTTATCACACCTCCAGTTATTATGGTGATTGTTGCTATGCAGGTCAGAGAGATAGTGATCATGAGAATATTTTTTCCTGTGTGTGCGCATGCACATGCATGTGTATGTGTGTGCATTCATAAGAAGCAGCCAATATTCTCACACTTTCAAACTCTTTCCAGTCCTATTCTAACACCTCCAGCACATTTCATTTCCCCTCCCCCATCTCTGGAAAAACATCATCAGTGTGTCACTGGTCCAAATCCAAAGGATTTTACTTGACTTGACCATGACACAGTACATGTCCATTAGTACTGAAGGCCATGACCAGCCATTCATTTCAATAAGAAATGTACTCATTTGCGATTTGTGACATTTTTATACGAGTTTTTTTTTTGGTAAGGTGGTTGTAATAAAGTAACTGGAAAGTGTGTGAACACATTTTGCATTGTTTTTACTGTGGTCACTTGAACATGACCAGTTTCTTGTCAGGTGACCTGTCTTTCTGTTTCTCTGAACTAATACATATAGCTATGTGATTTTATTTTTTGCATGTGGATTTGTGGTTTGTGTGTGTAGACACTAGATGTGCAGGAGCAGGTGATCTACCTCATTAACAGGTCTACAGCTCTACACGAGCTCTGCTTGGAGGCTGCCGGGCTTAAAGCGTGAGTGTGAACCAGGCCCCCTGCAACCATAGAGTAAAGATACAGAGAGCCAGCCTGCATGACAGTTCAGTGTGATCAAACTTGTTTGTCATGTTGTCCTCTTATTTGCTGGATTTTAAACCTTTTTACTGTTTCACAGCCTTTTTTGTGTCTCATTACAAATGTGATCTGTCACTACACTTTTGTAAACATCACAATGGTGTGGATTTACCTTTTTGACGCTTCTCTCTTCCTGTGAATGATGCTGTAGGGATTTTGCAGTAAAAATGGCCCGTGCTCTGTGTGACCAGCCCGCATCAGCGCTCCGTATCATCAACCTGTCTGCCAACCCTATAGAGGACAAAGGTGCTGCTGCAGCTCTGATCTGAGATCAGTATCCCATTCATCTCTGCACTGATGTAAATGCACTGAATGCCAGACACACCTATTCTCTCTCTCTCTTTCTCTCTCCCCCTCCTCCTCTCTCTATACCTCTCTCTCCCCCTCCTCCTCCTCTCTCTATACCTCTCTCTCTCCCTCCCTCCTCCTCTCTCTATACCTCTCTCTCCATCCTCCTCTCTCTATACCTCTCTCTCTCCCTCCCTCCTCCTCTCTCTATACCTCTCTCTCCATCCTCCTCTCTCTATACCTCTCTCTCTCCCTCCCTCCCTCCTCCTCTCTCTACACCTCTCTCTCTCCTTCCTCCTCTCTGTATACCTCTCTCTCTCCCTCCTCCTCTCTCTATACCTCTCTCTCTCCCTCCTTCTCTCTCTATACCTCTCTCTCTCCCTCCTCCTCTCTCTATACCTCTCTCTCTCCCTCCTTCTCTCTCTATACCTCTCTCTCCCTCCTCCTCTCTCTATACCTCTCTCTCCCTCCTCTCTCCCTCCTCCTCTCTCTCTATACCTCTCTCTCCCTCCTCTCTCCCTCCTCCTCTCTCTCTATACCTCTCTCTCCCTCCTCTCTCCCTCCTTCTCTCTCTATACCTCTCTCTCCCTCCTCTATCCCTCCTTCTCTCTATGTCCCCCTCTTTAGGAGTCATACCATTGAGCCAGAGTTTGGCCAGACTGCCACACGGTCTTAGTCAGCTGCATCTCTCAAAGGTCTCACTGTCTCCCAAAGGTACCTAAGACTTCCTGTTGGGTATAAGATAAATATACATATATATTCATCTAATATACAGAATATTCATATTCACTGTATATTTAATCTCATGTCATAATTCAGCTTGCTTATTAAAATTATGCTTTCAAATTCAGGTGTTTCAGTCCAGTGTAACTCAAGTGTATGTGTTTCATTCTATAAGTAAAGCAAGCCTGCTATGGGTTACACGTGCAGTCATCCTCCTTCGACTTCCTCTGCGTTCTTCCCGCTGTTACCTGTCCAGGGTGTCCTGTCTGTGGTTACTATTGTGTCCTCTCCTCTCTGTCTGTAGGCCTGGGCAGTGTAGCTCAGGTACTCAGCCTGAACAAGACTCTATCTAGCTCTCTGACCCACCTGGACCTCAGTGGCAATCTGGGGTGTCTGGCTACAGAGGATGCTGTGGTGAGTGGAGTTCAGGGGGGAAAGGTCAATCAGCGTGTGCTCATTATCGCAAAAATAACCGATGTCTATGGAGCTCTATAAAGTCTAATCCTGGCCTTGCATGCACCTCCCCTTCTCCTTACTGCTGTCATTCATTAATATCAATATTAGAAATAGTAACATTAGTATTAATTGCTTTGTTATTAATTTGCATAATTTGTTTATGACACAAAAGTGAACTTGGTCAGAAACTGTGCCAATCCATGTGCATCATCAGAGTAGCCCTGAATGGTGCCTGGTAAAAAGAAATTACACTACATAATTTCATAATCTAACTGCTGGTTACAATACAATTCTTGATTTAGCA
Organism: Brachyhypopomus occidentalis; assembly: GCA_020368025.1. NCBI lineage: Eukaryota > Metazoa > Chordata > Actinopteri > Gymnotiformes > Hypopomidae > Brachyhypopomus > Brachyhypopomus occidentalis. The sequence continues at coordinate 9,091,616 of JAGXOD010001351.1, read as the reverse complement.
CTGAATCAAATGAAAATAAATGATGTACATACAACTGATGTGTATTGGTGGGAACCCGCAACGTGTACGCAAGATGCCTGGAAATGAAATGTATGGCCAGAATTTGAATGATCACAGTCTGCAGTTGCTCACTGAGTGAAGGTGTTAAGGTGGCCACATTTTGACTCTTACAGAACCTCTTCGCATTCCTGTCAGCCCCTAGTGCAGTGACCCACCTGGACCTCAGCTCCACAGACTGTCCCCTAGACACCGTGAGTGACCACATCTGTCCTATGCTGCTCGCCATGTTTTTGAGCTCGGCTGCTCATCCGCGCAGCCTCTAGTCGATAGTCTCAGCTTCACTTCATGTGAGAAGAAGGAGCTGAGGCGGGGGGAGTGTGCTCAGTGTGGTAGTACGTTGAAGTGACCGGACTTGTGTGACAGACATTTCATTCCTTCCACTTCTGGGGAGCTTCTGAGGTTTTATTGGGTTGTGGAAGTTCCTTAGCCAGGAAAATGTTTCAGATATATCCTCTCCCTCTCTCTCCCTCTCTCTTTATCTCTCTCTCTCACATACTCTCTCTCTTTCTCTCTCTCCATCTCTCTCCCTCTTTCTCACTCACTCTCACTCTCTCTATTCCTCTCTCTGTCTCTCTTTCTCACTCACTCACTAACTCTCTCTCTCCCTCTCTCTCCCTCCCTCTCTCTCTCTCTCTCTCTGTCTAGCTCTTTGTGTCTCTATGTAATGGTTGCTGCTCTACTCTGACCTACCTCAACCTCTGCAGAAACACCTTCTCTCATAGGTGAGTTCAAAACAAGCTAAAACACTATTGTGGACCAGCCTTCTCCTCCTGCTCATCAGAAAAGGAACAAAAAATTCATCCCACATCAGCACTCTTGTTCAGAGTCAGTGTTTTGAGTCTGTGTGTTATGGCTCAGGCCCTGTATTAAGTGCAGTGTGTGTGTGCGTGTGCGTGTGTGTGTGTGTGTGCTTTAGGAAGGTTCGTGAGGTGACACGCAGTGTGAGGGACTTCTTCACTAAGAGCACAAAGTTGCAATATGTTGGACTGGCAGGCACTAAACTACCCCCGGAAGCCCTCAGGTAGCAGCTGATAATGTCACTTTTCATTGAGTAGTGTGTTTATAGATTGGTGTGAGTTTTCCTCCATGTAGAATTGACACATTTGTGACAGAAATTGTCAAAATATCTAATTTACAGAATTTTGTCTGTGGTATGAAGCTAATATAGCTAAGGGTGGGCATCTATCTGAACAGGAATATTTTCCATTAGGACATGCTCAAATGTGCTTTGAAGTAAAGAATTGTTTAAATTACAGCTACTATTTAATTCAGATAACTATAAAAAAATCAGTTTCTCTTCAACATCTTGACTAACTTGAGTAGGTTTGATATATTACGCTCTAAATGAACACTTTTGGAGCAGTGTTGATGCCTCCCGATTTAGATACTGTGGAATGTATTGTGTGGCCGACAGGCCAGCAGTATGGTTCAGACTGTACATGTGCACATGATATCAGGTTACTGCTCCAAGGCCTCGCCACCAACAGCCACCTGTCTGAGCTGGAGTTGGACATCAGCAGCTGTGAGGTAAACACACACACACGCACAGACACACACACACACACACACACACACACACACTGTCTAATTTCGTGCATCCTTCCCTAGCTGCGGTCCAGTGGTGCTCAGGTCATTCAGGAACACATCTTTGAGACCAAGGCCATCGGCAGCCTAGATCTGTCTGACAACGGTATGGCCTTTGATCCTCCACTCGTTCCCTTCTCTCACTCCCTCGCATGGCCCTCCTCTTTCTGTTTTTTTTTCTGTCTTTTTCTTTCCTTCTCTATGACTCATTCACCTCCACATAAACACATCCTCAACACTTGTTCTCTCTTTCTTTCTTTCTTTCTTTCTTTCTCTCCTTTTCTTTTCCTGTCTCTATCTCTCCTCTCTTCCTCTCTCTCGCCTTCTCTCTCCCTCACACTCACTATTTCTCTGTGGGTACAGATTGCGCTAAAGAGTGTTGCTAAACTGAAATCTCTCCTTGAGTGAACTGATAAAATATATTTGACTGACATAAAGGTGTGCAGACAGAAAAAGACATGATTCTTTTCTGGTTTTTCTGTCTTTGTGTTGTGAGCAGCCCTGGAAGAGATTATTCACCAGGCATATGCCATCTGGGGGTTCCCACACAGTGCATGGGGGAACCAGAGCTGCTAGCATGGAATTATTTATAGGCACATATTTACAGCTTATTCTGGGCTAGGAGTTCCCTCAGCATACCCAAGTAAATACCTGATTACACACAGGGCTTGGATTTTGTTCTTATCTGTACTGACACCATTATGCGATACCTCTCTGCTCAGTACAGTTGGAAATAAATGGCAAATTGGATTATCATAGCCTTCCTGTCAGATGGATGGAGTCTGGCTATTCTCCCCTGACCCGTCTCATTAAAAAGACGTTTCTGCCTGCAGAAGTGCCTCTCAGTGGATGTAATTTCAGAAGATCAGCAGTTTTTAAATAACTCCAACCAGCCTGTTAGGCAGGAGAACCGGCGCCACCTTCAAAGTCACTCAGGTCGCATCCGCCCATGTCTGACGTTTGCTGTGGACATTTCCTAAAGCTCTTGACTCATGTCTGCGCAACGCTCACACACTGAACTAATACCGTATGATTGTCTGATTAGATAAACTCACGAATGAGCAGAAGTGTTCTCATTAAAGTGGGTGGTGATTGCATGGTTTCACTAAGAGAAGGATTCAGGCACTGTGAGTTGTTGTTAGCAGCTTCTGGGCAGAGATTTATTTCCTCTTGCTACAGGAAACCTGTGGTACTGATTTAAGTTTTGGACTCTGGCTCCAAATATTTTGTATACAGTCGAAAGAGATGAAATTTCTTATAGCCTTATGTAACATACAGTATAAATCAGATGGCACAGTATACAGGACCACTCTGCCCCCCGCCATGTGTTTTTGTTGTCTTTGTCCTTATGTGTCACGTGACTCCATGTCACCATATGCCTGTGTTTACTTTTCTCCCACCGATTGCCACACCCCCTTGTTAGCTTGTTGCTGGTTTTACATAACCTTCTTTCCATTCCCAGCCAATGTGTATAACTAAACCCCACGGTTTACTTTCTAGTTTGTCGGTCACTGTCTTATCAATATCGTGTGCTCTCTGCTATCTGTGTGATCTCCACGCGCTGTTCATGGGTTACTCCACTGCATTGTAAGGCCTTGTAAGTTTGCGTCTTGTTCACCGTTTCTCGTTTATGTTTCATGTTGTGTCTGTCCCGTGGCTCATGCCTGCATCACTTCCTCTCCCCATGAGCTGCATGTACTAGTGCAACTGGACAAAACAGCAGTGCGAGACAAACAACGCATCGAAAGAAGAAAATACAATAAACACATAGAACACCATGTACAAAAGACGGTGACTATCACAGAGTGCAGGGTATACTGGGACACTGGGCAGAGTGACAAGGCAGGACAGCTTTGTATAGTAGGGTTAGGTGGCTGGGTATGTATCTTTAATGAGGTGCTGGAGAGGATGAGAGGACACGTGTCCTCTGTGCAGGGGGCACTGCTGCCTGTCCCCGGGGGTCTGGAACTTCCCAGACATCCAACGAAAAGTAGCACAGATGGATCTTAATGAGGCTGAAACAGATCTACTCACAACAAGGGAGGCTAGAAGATACTGTCCAGTATTTGACCAAGCACTGCTGACGTAGCGAGTGATGAGTTTGGTGATGGGTAAACTGCTCCTGTGTCTGGTCTCCAGGCTTTGAGAACAACATGGTCACGCTGGTGCTTTCTATTGGCCGCAGTCAGTCCATACGGCACCTCGCCCTCGGCCGCAACTTCGCCATGAAATCCAAGTGAGGCCTCTTATAAAGTAGCAACTGCTACCATGATCTATTTGATATCACTTTCCATCCATCCATCCATCCATCCTTCCTTGCATGCCCCATGCATCTCTACTGCCCTTTTCATCCCCTTGTGTTCTCTCTCTCAGAGCCCTGTCAGACGTTCTGCACCGAATTGTGCAGCTCATTCAGGAGGAGGAGTGTGTGAGTAATAGATCCTTTCATCTGAAGGAACACTTCACCACACA